>CM065328.1:5000-12500 GCA_033032175.1 Saturnia japonica | reverse complement strand
GTATCGACAGAAATCATTACCCGAAATCTCCATCGTCAAAATCGGACTCTATATTATTATATAGTAGCGAGCGCCCGTACAAGAGGACGCACGGCGCTCGTCGGCCGCTACCGCGGCCTTCTCGCGCTTCCTAATGTTTGCACAAGTCAAACCTAACCTAACCGAGCGTTACGAATTTTCATTAAACTAACTAATTAATATAGGTAACCTCCTATGAGGGCTATTGTATTGCTACCGCGGCCATCTCGCGCTTCCTCCTGTGTACACAAGTCAAACCTAACCTAATCGAGCGTTACAAATTTTATGTAATCTAATTAACATAGGTGTACCCTCTTATATTATATATAGCCTATTATAGGTTTAACAAGTTTAGGTTCGGTTTAGGTTCAAGAGGACGCACGGCGCTCGTCGGCCGCTACCGCGGCCTTCTCGCGCTTCCTCATGTTTGCACAAGTCAAACCTAACCTAACCGAGCGTTACGAATTTTCATTAAACTAACTAATTAATATAGGTAACCTCCTATGAGGGCTATTGTATTGCTACCGCGGCCATCTCGCGCTTCCTCCTGTGTACACAAGTCAAACCTAACCTAATCGAGCGTTACAAATTTTATGTAATCTAATTAACATAGGTGTACCCTCTTATATTATATATAGCCTATTATAGGTTTAACAAGTTTAGGTTCGGTTTAGGTTAGGTTAGGTTAGGTTAAGTTACGTGTATCGACAGAATTTGTCGGCACGTTCGTAGGTTATTTTTTTTTTTAATAAGTACTTATGTTATAATGAATAAAAATAAGAAAAAAAAAAAAAAAAAAAATATATATATATATATATATGTTTTTTTTATTATTAATTATATTGTATTAATATGTATATATTATATATAATTAAAAGTTGAAACATTAGTAATAATTGAAAGATCGCGCTGCCGCGTCGTCCTCTAGCGCCGTGATCGTCCGATCGGCGTTCACGTATGTATAGCGGCGCGACGGTGCGGCGTGCGCGCCTTGCGGTGTCGTGCGTCGTTCGTCGGGCCGACTTTCATCGTGCACAAGACAAAAGACATATATAACGACACACGGTGGGCGTCCGCGTTGTAGACTCTCCGCGGGTAGGTGAGAACAGTCTCGGTCCGTACTTTCGAGTGTACCGACGGTTGGATCACTTGTCCCATGGTATTGTCGCTCCGCGAGTCTTCGGTGTCTCGTGTAAAGGTAAATTTTTATATTTCTTGAAAAGAAAAAAAAAAAAAAAAAAAAAGGAAAATTCAATTAGTATTTATTTATTTATATATGTAGTAGAAATTATTATATACTTTATATAGCTGTGTTGAACGTAGAGTTTTTTTATGCGATTCTTTAGTTTCCGTTTACGCGGGTACTTTCGTTTCGCTTCACTCTTATATCGTTCGTTGAATTTATATATCTAGAAAGATATTTATTTATTTGAATGTTACTACGTACCCAAGTACCGTTCGTAGGATATCCTACCGGTCTGGTTGTGAAATTTTACGTAAAGTGGTTAAATTGATCGAAATGATTCACCAAATACCGCGCGTCGCGGCAATGTCACGAATATACGAAACGTTCTTAGGATCGCGTTACGCTAAGGTGACGCGTTTTCTTTAGTGAGCGATGAAAAAGTCTCGTTGTTTTGAACTTTATAAGAAACGACGTTCATCCGTCTTTCAATCGGCTCGCGTGTCATCGTCACGACGTGAGATACCGTCTTGACGTATGATTCGAGTTCGAGAACAAACTATAATTTATAAATATATTCCTTTATCGTTACGCAGACACAGAGAAGCGTACGCGATGAAAGGGAAGAGGAGAAATAGCTCCCTGGTTGATCCTGCCAGTAGTTATATGCTTGTCTCAAAGATTAAGCCATGCATGTCTCAGTGCAAGCCGTATTAAGGCGATACCGCGAATGGCTCAATATATCAGTTTTGGTTCCTTAGATCTTACTCAGTTACTTGGATAACTGTGGTAATTCTAGAGCTAATACATGCAATCAGAACTCTGACCAGTGATGGGAATGAGTGCTTTTATTAGATCAAAACCAATCGACGGAGGGCCTCGCGTTCGATGTCGTTAATTTTGATGAATCTGGATAACTTTTGCCGATCGCATGGTCCAGTACCGGCGACGCATCTTTCAAATGTCTGCCTTATCAACTTTCGATGGTAGTTTCTGCGACTACCATGGTTGTCACGGGTAACGGGGAATCAGGGTTCGATTCCGGAGAGGGAGCCTGAGAAACGGCTACCACATCCAAGGAAGGCAGCAGGCGCGCAAATTACCCACTCCCGGCACGGGGAGGTAGTGACGAAAAATAACGATACGGGACTCTAACGAGGCCTCGTAATCGGAATGAGTACACTTTAAATATTTTAACGAGGAACAATTGGAGGGCAAGTCTGGTGCCAGCAGCCGCGGTAATTCCAGCTCCAATAGCGTATACTAAAATTGTTGCGGTTAAAAAGCTCGTAGTTGCATTTGTGCGCCGCGCTGTCGGTGCACCGCATTAGCGGTGATACTGACACGTTTGCGGAGCATATCGTCGGTGAGCCGTCGGTAAAACGACGGTTCAATATCAAAATCCTATCGCGGTGCTCTTCGGTGAGTGTCGAGGTGGGCCGACAATTTTACTTTGAACAAATTAGAGTGCTCAAAGCGGGCTCAAAATGCTGCTTGAATATTTCGTGCATGGAATAATAGAATATGATCTCGGTTCTATTTTGTTGGTTTTCAGAACTCCGAGGTAATGATTAATAGGGATAACTGGGGGCATTCGTATTGCGACGTTAGAGGTGAAATTCTTGGATCGTCGCAAGACGAACATCAGCGAAAGCATTTGCCAAAGGTGTTTTCATCAATCAAGAACGAAAGTTAGAGGTTCGAAGGCGATTAGATACCGCCCTAGTTCTAACCGTAAATATGTCATCTAGCGATCCGCCGACGTTACTACAATGGCTCGGCGGGCAGCTTCCGGGAAACCAAAGATTTTGGACTCCGGGGGGAGTATGGTTGCAAAGCTGAAACTTAAAGGAATTGACGGAAGGGCACCACCAGGAGTGGAGCCTGCGGCTTAATTTGACTCAACACGGGAAATCTCACCAGGCCCGGACACCGGAAGGATTGACAGATTAACAGCTCTTTCTTGATTCGGTGGGTGGTGGTGCATGGCCGTTCTTAGTTGGTGGAGCGATTTGTCTGGTTAATTCCGGTAACGAACGAGACTCTAGCCTGCTAAATAGGCGTCGTCATTTAGGTGTGCGTGGCTCCGTCACGCAACTCACTGGCGACGTATTAAAATTCTTCTTAGAGGGACCGGCGTCTTCGAGCCGCACGAGATTGAGCAATAACAGGTCTGTGATGCCCTTAGATGTCCTGGGCCGCACGCGCGCTACACTGAAGGAATCAGCATGTTCTCCCTGGCCTAGAGGCCCGGGCAACCCGTTGAAACTCCTTCGTGCTGGGGATTGGGGTTTGCAATTATCCCCCATAAACGAGGAATTCCTAGTAAGCGCGAGTCATAAGCTCGCGTTGATTACGTCCCTGCCCTTTGTACACACCGCCCGTCGCTACTACCGATTGAATGATTTAGTGAGGTCTTCGGACCGACACGCGGTGGCTTCACGGCCGTCGGCGTTGCTGGGAAGTTGACCAAACTTGATCATTTAGAGGAAGTAAAAGTCGTAACAAGGTTTCCGTAGGGGAACCTGCGGAAGGATCATTAACGTGTCTCGTCGTCGTCCGTGTACTACGACGTGTGTGTGTGATGTGCGCAATGCATATTCTCGCGCGCGCGCGTGTGTACGTGTGACAACGGTCGTCACATTAATAGATATTATAACAAACGAAAATAAAAAATAAAAAGAGATTCGTAGCGTTTGAAGCGCTCGATTCTCGCGTCTCGCCGTTATGCGGACTATCCCGATATTGAAATATCGTCACCGAGACGCACGTTGTGTCGTGTCGGGTCTCGTTACCGGAAACTCGCGTTGCGGTTTCCGCGAACCCCGGAGGTGTCCCGGAGTTGATGATGATGACTACTCGGCCGAGCGGCGACGCGCGAGCGCTGCCTCAGCGCGCACTCATCGCGTGCACACGTAGACTGGTGTAAATCCGTACCACGAGTGTGCATAGCGTAGCGGTGTGCGCGTGCGCGCGTGTGCGTCTGCGCCGTTCGGGCGGATGTCGTCGTACTCTCTGGGACGTTCGTCCTCCGGAGGTTGCGCGGTCTCCGTGAGCGTTTTGAACGTCCGAAGATTCGCGCGCCACAGCGGTGAGCGGTGACGGTGTGTTGTTGTATCGGTTGTCCGTAGAGGGCGTGATCGTTAAAGGTGTATTGAGAAACGGTACCTTCGTCTTACTTCCGATGACGATTCGTCGTCATCGTACGGTATATACGATTATTATTTTTTTCATCGATAATTTTTAATTTTATTATGACCTCTTTAGAGATCATTATCATTATGAAATATCACCACATGTATAATGTGAATCGCTTGTAAAAAAAAAGCGTTCGCAAAACTATTACCCTGGACGGTGGATCACTTGGCTCGCGGGTCGATGAAGAACGCAGTTAACTGCGCGTCATAGTGTGAACTGCAGGACACATTTGAACATCGACATTTCGAACGCACATTGCGGTCCGTGGAGACACATCCAGGACCACTCCTGTCTGAGGGCCGGCTGTACGAATACACAATGGTCCACATTGCGTTGAAGCGGCGGCGGCGTTTCATAACGAACGCCGCGCCTGCCGAGACGCTTTTGACGGTTCCGAGGGGTGAGCGAGAGAGGTCGACGCTGTGCGTTCGGCGCCTCGTCTCGTTCCTGGGTCCGTTTAAACATTTCGTTGACAAGGTTTGCGCGTTGTTCGCCCGGCTCCGTGGCGTGAGCGCGAGCGTGATAGAGTGCGAGTGCGCACGCACGCGCGTCCCGCGTTGTTGATACCGATCATCTCGCGGACGCGCGTCACGTGCGCCGTCGCGTTCGTACGTTTCGCGCGGCCGACGGTCTTCCGGTCGCGTAACCGACGCGCTACCTTATAACGAGCGAAGCGATCGGAGAGTGTGAGCGAGTAAACGATGAGAATGAGAATGAATGAGAATGACACCGCGGTTTGTACGATGATGGAGACTGGATAGAATGATAATGACGGGAATCGAATGAAACGAATACCGATCGTGATGCGAAAACTGCGCTATCGCCGGAGAAGCGAATTGACAAATAAGTGCACCAATGAGCGAGAGAGGAAGAGAGAGAGAGAGAGATACCGAAGAGGTACGTAGGCGGACTCGACGTCCGGAGGTCGCGCATCGGCGACGCCCGATAGCGGCGTTTGCGGGAGACCGCGTACGCACGCGTCGGCGTCGCCGTGGCGCGCGCGCCCTCGGATATCGAGTCTGCCTCGACTTTACTTTCTTTTTTTTTTTTTTTTTCTCCTCTCACACTCTATGCATTTTTTTTTTTTTTTGTCTTTCGTATATATCTCCGTGTAGTGGCTGCGTGTACGCGTCGTCGTCTCGTTAATTGTAGATTTCTTTTCACCGTTTTATCTGTTAATATATCTTCTCTATGTACGTATCCGTATGTTATTATTATTGTTATCATTATCATCGTGTCGTTACGACATCTCCGGCGCGCGGTTTGTCATTTTTCGGTATCGTGTATAGACTCTATCTCGATATCGAGAAATGTGAACCGTCTCACAGACGTTGGCCTCAGATCAGGGAGGATCACCCGCCGAATTTAAGCATATTAGTAAGCGGAGGAAAAGAAACTAACTAGGATTTCCTCAGTAGCGGCGAGCGAACAGGAATATAGCCCAGCACTGAATCCCGCCGTTTCGATTGCGGCGGGAGATGTGGTGTTCGGGAGGTTCCGCTATCTCGCGGTCGCGTCTCCTGTCCAAGTTCGTCTTGAACGGGGCCGTTTTCCCGTAGAGGGTGCCAGGCCCGTAGCGACGGAGGCAGGCCGCGAGAGGGACTCTCCTCAGAGTCGGGTTGCTTGAGAGTGCAGCCCTAAGTGGGTGGTAAACTCCATCTAAGGCTAAATATTACCGCGAGACCGATAGCGAACAAGTACCGTGAGGGAAAGTTGAAAAGAACTTTGAAGAGAGAGTTCAAGAGTACGTGAAACCGTTCAGGGGTAAACCTGCGAAACTCGAATGAGCGAACGGAGAGATTCATCGTTATTCCGCGGTCGTACGCGTGCGATATCAAGCGATGATCGCTGGGCCCGTGAGGGTTTCCGCTGTCACGCGTCGCGCGCGTCGACGTCCGCGGACGGCGTGCACTTCTCTCTTAGTATAGCATCGCGACCCGTTCGCTGTCGATCTAAGCGCCGCCCGGGAGCCCCGCAGTCGTCCCCGTCAAAACGGGACGTCGGCGTGGACCGGTCACGCGGACGCCGACCGACACCGCGGACGGTATGCAACGTCGCGCGCACGCGTTTCAACGCGTCCGGCCCGACGCAAGGTAACGTCGTACGAATCCGGTCCTGCCCGAGCGCGGACCGGAGTGCGGCGCGCCTGTCTGTCGCAGCCGTGTTCAGTCTCGGACAGTGCGCGCGATCAACGTATGTGTGTGTCTGCGATGATTCAGTTTCGGGCACTCGCAGGACCCGTCTTGAAACACGGACCAAGGAGTCTAGCATGTGTGCGAGTCATTGAGTCATATCCTATAGATAAAACTGAAAGGCGCAACGAAAGTGAAGGCGGACGCTCGCCGTCCGCTCAGGGAGGATGGAGTTACGATCTAGGTCGGAACTCTCGCACTCCCGAGGCGTCTCGTTTCCAATCAGTGAATGCAGGCGCGCTCTGAGCACAGATGCTGGGACCCGAAAGATGGTGAACTATGCCTGGTCAGGTCGAAGTCAGGGGAAACCCTGATGGAGGACCGTAGCGATTCTGACGTGCAAATCGATCGTCGGAACTGGGTATAGGGGCGAAAGACTAATCGAACCATCTAGTAGCTGGTTCCGTCCGAAGTTTCCCTCAGGATAGCTGGCGTCGATGTTTGAACAGTCTCATCCGGTAAAGCGAATGATTAGAGGCATTGGGGCCGAAACGACCTCAACCTATTCTCAAACTTTAAATGGGTGAGAACTCCGGCTTACTCGAACGATGAAGCCGGAGATCTGATGACGGTGCCAAGTGGGCCAATTTTGGTAAGCAGAACTGGCGCTGTGGGATGAACCAAACGTAGTGTTAAGGCGCCTAAAAAACGCTCATGGGACACCATGAAAGGCGTTGGTCGCTCATGACAGCAGGACGGTGGCCATGGAAGTCGGAATCCGCTAAGGAGTGTGCAACGACTCACCTGCCGAAGCAACCAGCCCTGAAAATGGATGGCGCTGAAGCGTTTTGCCTATACACTACCGTTACAGGCATGTGAGATATCGTGTGTACACACACACGATATCATTAAGCCGTAACGAGTAGGACGTGCGCGGCGGAGAGCGCAGAAGGGTCTGGGCGTGAGCCC
>CM065327.1:14132498-14146122 GCA_033032175.1 Saturnia japonica | reverse complement strand
TCTGCTTCTTTTATCCGTTTTGTTATCCTCGCCACCTCGTCCTTCGTTTCACACCCTAGGATCACCTTTTGGTCCCTCGCTTTACGAAAGCGATCGACCCTCAAGCCTGTCTTGCCCGCGTTAACTGCGGTTCTAACTTTTTCAAAGACATCGCCGCTTGTATCTCCCTGGTGTTTGGAGGATACTATAATTGAGTGCACTTTCGCAGGGGTTTGCATCGCCAATGTGGCATACGTTGGTTTCTCGACAGCAATTTTGTCCAATCTAGCCACTGACTCCATGTCGTTCCTAAGGGAGATAACTTCCTCTCTTAACTTTTCCAATCCATCATTTGTGGTTTTTTCGATCCTTTTGGTCTTATCTTCTTGACCCTTCTTTATTTCATGTACCGCTTCCCTCAAGTCAGCCCTCACCACCGCGTCACTCCCGGTTGCTACACTTTTTTGGTTTTCCACCATATATTCGGTTGCAGTTGCCACGGCCTCCCCCCGCAGTTTGTTAATCTCCTCCCTAACACATCCCACTATGGCATCCTTCAGGCTATCCTGGCAATAGGCGGCGGAAGCAGAAGGGGCGAGGGTGGTTGTGGCTGTGGTGGTGAGCACCCTCGGAAGCTTGCGAGTCGCCTTTCGCATCTCTTCCGCAGCGAGGCTTATTAAACGCTTGTTCCCAGCGGTAACGCTCTTCCCCTCACCGATGGCACTGGTGATGCAGGTGGCAAGCGTGTTTATTACCTCGACATACGAGTCGAGGTCGGTTATTTCATCCGCTGCAACCGGCAAAGTGGGGGGGGGGGCTCCTGAGAGGCTTTCATTTTCAATGCGGTTCGAGCTGGCTTCACCTTCGGCTTCGGCGCAGCAGCTTCCACAGTGAACGCTATGGCTGCGGGTGTGGCTGAGGGGCTGCGGTTTGTTTGTGTATGTGCATCTACAGGCGCCTGCGCCTGTGACTCATTTTGTGTGAGGGCAGGAGGGGACCGAGTAAATGTGGCGTTTAGGTTCTCAGCGGAGCCCTCACTCCGCGGCGCCGACGTATTCAGTTTCGTCGGGGTCCTGTACATTTTGGGAGTTACTACGATGTAACTAACTTAAATATGATAAGGATATAAATAATGTAAAATTAAATTCCCTAAAAACTAAATAAAATGTAAATGCGAATAAATTAATATATTTACAATATGCTTTCTGATTAAGCTTGGAGTCTAGAGTAGTCTATATACTGTAATTATGTGTAAAATTTAATTTCAATTAATTTTATTGTTTTATTGTTCGTTTATGTTACCAGTTCTCCCACGATTCCAGAACCGTTTTTATTTGTTGTGTAGGTCTGCCCGTTCCCGAGATAATTGATATTAAAGATATTTTAGAACTCGCTGTCAAGATAATTATGAACTTAACCTTCCTAGTCACACTACAACAGGGTGGGCATGGGGGGAGAAATTTTAAAATTTTAAGATGTCCTCGGATCCGGGGGGCTACAAGGTATTTAGTGATATTAAAAAAAGTTGATATGTTGCTGGTACTTTTGATGGTAAGTGTGAAATAGTGAAATTTACTGATTTTAGTGATTATATATTATATACGGACCGCCGCGACACAAGCGATGATAGCTATGTGTGCGGGGGATCACTACCAACAAGAAAACACAAAAATAAACCATAGCAGTCTTGTATACAGTTCTATAAAAATTTGTAAAGTTGAATATGCAGATTTTCAGTTTTTCGATGTAAATTCATTGCCCGAATGAATATAATAATTTTCAATGATACTCTATATCTCACTTGTGAATAATAGCAATGAAAAAGTCACAATTTGATTACAGGTGTCATTATGTGCCTAATTGCGGTGATATTAGGGCCGCTTTATGAGCAAGCGTGTTGAAAAAATTATTATATAAATTTTGTTGTTATGTCTGTCTAAGAGTTGTGTATGAATTTTCAACGAATAATTATTTGTTTCTAGCTCTCGCCGACCGCTGCAAGGGCCCGCACGCTTCGTATTATCGGCGCATGCCTTATGATCACAGTTCAAACAATCTAACTAATTTGACCATAACGGAATAATTTTAAATTTAGGCTTAGACTTAGATATGGATTGATAACAGTGGTCAAGCTATGATATTAACCGGAACAAAATGTATCGTATGTCTTAATAAGCTGGACTGTTTCTGTGCTAAATTGCATTCATTGTAGGATAGCACTAGTTAGGCCACAGTTAGTCAGTTAGTCACAACTTTTACCGGTACAAAAGTACCCTATGTGTTAATCCAGGTTATAGACTATCGGTGTTCTAAATTTCATCGAAAACCGTTCAGCCGTTTTTGCGTGTTTGTGTAATAAACATACAAACTTTTACATTTATTATATTTGTAGGATAACACTGGTTAAGTTATGACTGTTACCAGGGTAAAAAGTACCCTGTGTATTATTACAGATCATAGACTATCTGTGTGAAAATTTAATCTAAATTCGTTTAGCCGTTTATTAAGATTATTAAGATTTTCTAGAAAATTCTGCTAAAGCAGCTAGCAAAATATTTCAAAGCTTAACGAAATTTTGGATGGTCGGTACTATAGTTTCACAAAATCAAAATCGACGCTGGTACAACGGTGCTAAGTGATATATTTGCTATAGGGATATACACAATTTGTTGCGTATTATATAAGTCATGTAAAAATTCAATAGATAAGAAACAGATTTAATTAAAAATGACCAGTAAATGTAAAAATAATTTATTCTCAATAAAACACTATTTATTATATACTTAATGTAACCGTAATCATATCCGAAACCGAAGAAGTTTGAAATAAATAAAACAAAAATATCAAGGATCAATCATCAAAAGGCATATCTTCTACAAATCTAAAATTCACCGCATGTAATATTATCTTGGATAATGGTTTATATCTTATCACCTAAATCTAAGGTTAGCACCATAATAGAACGCCTGTGTTAGAGCGAGATAGGGATACAAGATCATTTTCGTATGTGCTATCCGGGTTATTGAAGGACTACAACGATGAATATCCATAAAACCTTTTTTATATAATATAGAGTTATATTTATCATGCTTTATGTAATTATAGCAAATAATCCATTTATATATAAATAAATTTAAAAATATGAAGTGAAGTTTTTAGCATGAAATATCTTTAATGCTAAAGATTTGATTTCATTTGTGACATTCATCGTTCTGGCCTTGTATCCTTCAAATCTAATAAAATCATAAACAATAAAGATATTTGATTGATGTAGGCGTTACTTTGCGGAAATCCATCGTAATTACTTTATCGAAATTTCGCCCGCTAGCTTCGGAGGGATCAAAATCGATCAGGGAATGCCTCGTTTAAAGTGCGAAACACGTGTAATCTATTGCGGTCGTTTCACATCTCATCTGCAACATAGTTTTTATTTATTGTTTATTATTATTTGGTTAATATTCTTAACATTTATTCCTTATAGGTTAATAACGATCGGGTCTACGGGCTCGACCGCGTCCTGTCAATTGCTTTTCCACTTTTCCACTATTACTTTCATGTTTAACATTTTCAGATTCATCTCAATAATTAATAACAAATGGAAGTAGCGAAGAAAATTTGGATAAAGTAAATTTTAAAGTAAACTTTACAAATTAATGCGTTTGCGTAACGACCATTTTCACCTAAAACAGTACTAATCATTGTAGTTTTTAAAGTCGCACTCAGTTTGGAAGTCGTCGGTATAATGAATTTCACCGGTGCTACAACTAAATTGTATCGTACTATATTTACACTAGCTGTGCTCCACGCATTCACCCGTGTTTTGTCCGATAAAAACCACAAAACGCCGCCAACGCACCCGTATTGCCTATCATAGTTGTTCTCAATTCCCGCAAGTACAAATTATTTTAATTTTTCATTATCTCCTAAATGATGTATTCAAATAACATGCTATAAAAGGCAAAATTTAACATCATAAAATTTTCTTTATGATGATTGTTCGTTAGGATTAATATGCCATACCTATAAATAATGCTCTTAAGTAAATATTTTACCATCAACAAAAACAATCGCAAAATACTTTATTGTCGCTTATGTATAAGAGATAAGCATAAGCTATCGCAGACGTTTTTTGATTTGTAGAACATTGTGTTTATGTATCATTAACCATTACACCAGCGCACGCGGATAAAGCAGTTCAGGAAGTTCGGGAACACTTCAGCTTCTGGTTTACTTAACAAAAATCAATATTTAAGGCTAGCTGAGAGTTGTAGCCTAATGTTAAATAGCTTAAACTATTCCTCGTGAAACAAGTTATCATATAGAAAAATCAATTATTCGAATCCGACTGGTAGTTCCAGAGATTAGCGTGTTTAAACAAGCAAACAAACAAAAAAAAATCCACTTTATTATATTCTTATAGATTATTTGCTGAAATAAAAGGTGCTAACCCTAAGTATAATTAAAACAAAATAAGAAACCAAACTACATTTTAAGAAATGCAATCTAAATACCGCTACTCACTGTCAAGATGTTATTGGAATTATGAAAGCTAATTTTCCGTTAAATGAGAGGATAGGTACTGTAAATTGACTGTCAAGAGCATCATACTACTTCAAACTTCTACGCAGTTCTGTTATCGATAGATATGAGGCAACCAGAGTGAGGCTTCAAAAGCATATTCATTTTTAGATTCAGTTTAGTGACGTCAGCAGTGATTCTGTACCGTCGAAGCACGTAGACGAGAACTGTCTTCATGTACATCATAGCGTATGTTTTACCTGCGAACAACAACAAACAAACTGTTGATCTGAGAAGCACTGATGCAATTTCAACGCCTAGACATTAATAAATGCAATTCATCCTAATTTTGGTGGAGTGTAGAATGGTGGGAAATCAATTCGATGACCGCAGGTGCCAATAAATTTATAAATGTAAATATAATTGGAATAAAAATAACTTTTAGAACCGCGTCAGTACCTCGAGATATAATCTCTGATAAAAATATAAATTTTACGTTTTTATAATTCTAATATAAAATTTCTTATCAACAAAAAACAATATTCGATCGCCTTGAATCTATCTACATAACTATTAGCGTGTAATGCAAAACAGAATATTGCAAGCAAAAATTAATATGTCCGCTTTCAGTCGTTTTATTTAACCGAAATTCAAAATATCTTAATTGCATGTCTGCAAACTCTTTGAATGTAATGTTAATTAATAAACTAAGACAAGTTTTTACGTCAATGCAATCTTATAGAGACTTGACAATTAGCTATTGGACGTGAATTATGGTCTTCTATATGACGCCAGTGACTGTAATAATAAAACCCAATAATATCTACCTATACAATTTCGTTTTCCTAAACCGAAACCGGCAAAGGCGTTGGGAGGTGGACACGATGGTTCCAGCCACCGCTCAGGTCTAAACTGATCCGCGTCTGCACCCCATACTGGATAACGATGCAGTCCATATATTAATATAATGCAACTGGAACCCGCTGGTAAAGTGTAGTTATCTGAAAGAAATTAAACATATTATATATTTATTTATATCTAAAGGTTATCAAATTGTTACCACATTATTTTTCTTCTATAATGATCTCGATATAAATTGAATTAAAAAAAGGTGACTTACCCAATTTTAAATCTTCTGTGATACGTCTTACTATTGCAGGTCCTATGGGACAAATACGTAAAGATTCTTTGATGACAGCCTCCAAATAAACTAATTTCGTTAAGTCTATTTTATCAACTTGTCTAAGTGAATTGCCAAATATGTCTTTCAATCTGAAAATATACCTCTTTGAAATTACCAAAGGTTTTATTTAACAAAAGCAACTGCGACACTGTTATCTACAAGAGTTGCCGTATGGCTAGGTTGTGATCAGACGTTTGTGCGCTAGCACATGCCCTGGAAGTAGAAGCTGTACATTAAGGCTTGAGCAGGTATAAAGTTCGGGAAATTTTTACCCCATCTCCAAACAACCAAACGGTTCATTCCAACATGATATCGTTGTGGAGAAAAATGGCACCTACGGGTGTATTGTCCCAAAACAAATAGGAGGATGGTCTTGGAGGAGAAGAGGATGACTCTCATCACACAGATAACGCTTGATTGTATATATACGCGCTAAAAGCATGGTCGGATTTTTAGATTGTTGAGTTGTAAAATTATTATTCTTCCCTTTGCAAGAAATTTAAAATGTTTTGCGTGTATTTTTATCTAATTTAGTTAAACATCTCAGTAAGGTATATTGACATCGTTGCTGACATGTATAGGGACATAATATCTGTTAGCAGAACCACAGTGGATGAGACAAAACCAATAGCGGTGACCGAAGAAGTGCACCAAGGTTCAGAACTCAGTCCGTACTTATTCTGCCTGGTAATGGATATACTTATTGAGAATACTCAAACTCTGGCGCCGCGGAAATTTATATATATCGATGATGTAGCTATCTGCACTCAATCCTGAGAGGAGCTGGAATGGGTTCTCGGAGAATGGAATTACCAGATACAAAGAGGCGGTCTAATGTTGAATGTATCATAAACCTATTAAATGGCATACAATGCCTTCCAAGAATACCTGTTAAACTTAAGGAACTTGTGTACAAGAGTATCAACAGGCTAGTAATATTATGGAAGTTAAAATTGGGCCGTAACTCAACGCCATGTCCATTCCATGCAAGTTACTGAAATGAAGATGCTTCGGTAAATGTGCGGAGTAACCAGACTCGATAAAATACACAACGAGTACGTTCGCGGCAGTCCGGGATTACATGACATCGCTGAAATGCTCCAAGAAAGCAGACTATGCTGATTTGGGCACATCAATAGGAGGTCTCCAGATTATAATGGAAATATAGTGACCAATCTGAACATGTCGAAATTCAGACTCACAAGATGACCTAAAACTAAATGGACAGATGTGGTAAAAAAAGATCTTAGTTACTGCAATGTTACCAAAGACGATACGTTCGATAGAGTAAAGTGGAAGTGAAGAACGAGAAAGGCAGACCCCATTATTAGATGGAAATAATAATTGCACAGGAAAGAGAGAGGAGAGTAACCAAAATTAAAATGAAAATTTTCGTTATTAAAAATGCGCGACTTTAATACCACACAACTGCTTAGAATTAATTTCAAACGATTTTTGTTAATGGCACAGTGTTAGTGAATTCATGCTTTGGAAAATTTATTTATTTGTGTTTGCATATATTTTAATATCCTGCTATGTTCACAGTACAATCTTAGAGATAATGTTTTATATAGTTTTATAATGCACCTACATAATATTATTTTCCATTTGTTTATGAGTGCCCCTTTTATTTATTTGTTTGTTTTATATTTTATATTCTTGTTTTTATCATTATTATTTAAAAAATATATGATGCCATAAATAGTGAGTTAAAGTTGTTATTTATGTTTTATTTTTATTTTATTTCGATTGATTATTGTTGGCGGACCGTGACTTGCTTCGGGTTTCCAGCTGAAAATCAGCGCTAAGTGCCCTGTGACACTTATATTAAGCTGGGTCACTTATATTGTTACTTTTTAATGTTTTTTTTTTTTGAGTATATAAATATTAGTCAATTTATGTAAAGCGTGTTTAGTTGTTAGGAATAAATGTTTTCTTTCTTTCTTCTTTATAAATGTTTAGAAGGGCATGAAGAATTTGGACCACACCCTGATTCATTTGCTTTGACTTTATGATTTGTTCCAAACACACAAACGCAAGATAACTTATGTTACTGTATCGATTTACAAGATCTTTATAAGCGCTATTATAATTTTCGTCAGAAATAGGAAATCGACGACTGAAATTGATAAGTTTCCCTGAGAATGATGAAGTAAGATATTGAAATTTTCAACATTTGATAAGTCAGTTAGTTTATGAATCAATGTGTTAAAACGATCAATGAAGCCTGCAAATCTTTTAACCTTCATTAAACTTAAGCTTAAGAATAAACTTCATTTGAAGTAAGTTCACCTATTATCAATAATTTAATTAAGATTATCAAACGTTACATTTACCAAACCGTGTCGTGGACTCATAATCGCAACATAAAATTAGCAGATCCATAATTTTATTATAGATGTATCTAGAAGAATACTCTTAGAAGGTATTTTGAAAGGAGAAAATGATGACCAGCCAATCTCAGTTAGGATGGATGCTCTGCGGTGTGATAAATACTATATAATGATGTAATGTATTTCTATATAATACATAAGATTTAAAAAAATATTTGGTACGTGAAGATATAAATCAGCAGAAAGAGAGGGAGAGAGTAAACTGTCATCGAATGAGTATGAATATTGTATCTATCAAAAACCAAACTTTTACAAGGGGACAAAGTTCGACTATCCTTTAAGCCAAAATTAAAAGAACATCGAGTTGTAACTGGATCTTTAGCGCTTGTTTAGTTTCATAGGTTAGAGAAAAAATTACAGCTGATAGCTGTGCAGTTTTTATCAAAAGTGATACAAAACATAATAAATCGTCTAACAGGCTACAATCCAAACCATTTATAGCAAACAGAGGTAAATTTATAACCAAATTAATATTTTCAGACAACTGGCGTTACATAAAAATCAACGCAAATCCAGCTGATTGCGAATGCGTTAGGTATAGATACCGGATTATCAAAGGATATAGTGCAACTAAAAATTTTACCAGACAATGTGTATCATACAAAAATATGATCCCATTAAACAGTATCAACTTATAGATGATTTACCGGCTTCGCTACGTTAACAGTTGTAAATACTTAGGTAGCCTAAAACCGCATGACTTTAGATTATCGCCAGATATAATAGAAAGTACTATAATGGCTAAACAAGCTTTTAACCGAAATAAACCCTGGTTCAAATCTGAAATTAAAACCATGAGTAGACGTGATTACAAAACGGCTCATTAAGGTCTACCTTTTGAAGCATAATATTGTATGGCTGTGAAACATGGACTATGAACTAAAAGGACACAGAAAGATTGGCTGCGTTTGAGATGTTGTGTTGGAGAGGGATGGAGAACATCGGTTGGACAAAACGGATTACAAATTAATTATTTAATTACGATTAAGAATGGTTAACAGGGAAAGATAATTGTTGTGAAACATACATAGCAGAAAAAGAAAGATGATTGGATACTTGTTACGACATGACAAGTTCTGTAGAATAATTTAGGAAGGAATAATTAAATGAAAGTGAGGAAAAGGAAGACCTAGACGAAGCTTTTTTCAACAAGTGAAGAATAAAATGAGAATTGTATCATATTAAGTGGTCAAAATTAAAGCCTGATAGGGAACAGTGGCAACTGCTCCTCCAACAAGAGCTGAGCACTTAAATTAAAGAAGACCGGCTTCGCGAGTAAATCTGTACTTTGCCTTCTAATACTATGGAGTACATTACACAGGATTTGTAAAAGTGAAAGAATGTAAAGGACACAGGATTAAAACCTCAAAGTATTATATTGTAACGCTTTTCATATTATGTAAGATAACTAAAGATGTCCATTTAGAGCTGGTCTCCGACCTCAACAGTTCAAAATTTTTCAGAACTCTAACCAGAAAAGCCCCACATCACTTTTACAGTGATAATCTAATTTTGTAAGAACAAACAAAATGTTGCAAAGAGAATATGATCAAATTCAAAAATATTCATCACTAGATTTTTAATAGAAGTAACAGATTACTGTCCTTGGAAATTAATTATAACTGCAATATGACAAGTTAAAAATATCATTGCTGATTGAATTATATTTTTAATTGATTTCTAATACTATTAGGAGATCAATTTATGTATTTCGAGTTTCGGAAGGAAGTCTAACGATTCTGAGGAAATTTTGTATTTACGTAATGTAGTTACGTAGTTGTGACATTCAAGTTTAACTAGATAGGTATTTTTCGCTCTTTATAAGACCGAGCACAGCTCGATCGTCTCAGTATTAATTGAATGAAATTTCCTTCAAATGACACACGTTTTTCAGATGATTAGAATTCTTCGTTTACAAATTTAAACCATAAAAAATTGGAACGTCAAGTTAATGAACGCCGAAGTTGAGAATATATCACTACATGATATATTACGCTATCAGTTACATCTGTCTGGTCGGAGCATCTTCGATGGCAAGATGGACATACATATTAACAAGGACAAGGAATAGGAACAGGCTACCTATCTTTGATATAACATATTGATTTTTGTTAATTAAGTCGCATGTGAAAACCTTTCGCAACTGCTTTATTTACGTGCACTGGCGTAATGGTTAGTGCTACGTAATTATAATGTTCTACAAAAATATTGGTTATATTTAAAAAAAAGTTCGCTATACCATATGCCTATCTCTTAAACACAAGCCACAATAAGGTAATTTGTGATAAAAATTTGTTGAAAATTAAAAAGCGATTTACGAGTATTATTTTTAGGCATGGTAAATTAATCCTTAGGAACCAAAGTTAGTTCATCATCAAGAAAATTTTATGAAAATAATTTTTGCCCTTTATAGCATGTTATTTTGACGCATAATTTTAGAGATAATGAAAAATTAAAATAATTCAACACTCGGCTTAGTTGTAGAGGCGTGAACGAGCCATGCGATGTGATGCATAACTCTGGCGGCCTAATAAAAATATTGTCTGTACTAAAATATTTTAAAACCATCAATCAGTGATTTATTTTTAATTACATGCGAGTGAAATTGCGGGGACCTATCCTTTACAATATGTACACTGAATATAATGAGAATTATTACGAGGTATCATTCACTGTCTTCGTTAATTTTTCTAAAGTCATCTCAATTGGAGACCTAATTCCTAGCATTTCTTTTTTATTTGGACAAGCAATCCACTTTATTGAAAACTGCTGTTAATTCTGTTATTATAAAATCGGAAATTGTTTTAATGTACCTACGTCCTACCATGATCTAGGTCCACTAAATCAAATCCACTAAAACATTTGGTGTCATTTTTCGTGGCAAACTGAAAAGTAAACCTTTGCTTGACTACTCCACTTGTAATGCTTTGTAGTTACAGAGAAAAAAGTTTTGCAGTCGAATGAAGGGGACTGAGAACGATAAATGTATTTGCTGAAGTGAACTCTATCGTTAAAACTTATTTATAATTCTAAATTTGTTTATACTAGCGGTCGCCCAATGATCGAAATTCGACCAGCGTCTTTTTAATCATAGACTATTTTCTGTTTGACATTTGCAGTACGAACCTAAACAATGAATATTTTATCACTTGCTGTCACTTTTCATTTAGTGACAATGTCAATATTTTGGGGGGTCTAAGTTCAATGGCACTGTTCGGGTTAGGATTTGCAGTACTAATTTATTTACAGATAACATAGATAAATTTTAGCTTTCTGCACTCCTTCTCCATATAAATTTAACCATGCCAAATCTCTAAGCCAATTTTTGTAAGAAGAGGTCAAAGTTTTTGCTTCATGTATTAAGATAATGATTACAAAGATTAATTAATAATATTCTTACTCACTCTTCGTAAACCTTATCCTGTACGGCAGAATGTGATCCGAGAAATATTAATGTGTATACTAGGGATGTTGCTGAAGTATCGTATCCAGCAACAAGGATGGTGTTTACTTCATCCCGCACTTCCTCATAACTTAGAGACCCATCAGCGGAATATTTTAATAGTAGATCCACGAACGCCTTATATTTATTTTCTGAGAAATGTAATATTTAATATAAAGAAAAGGAAAAATATCTCAAAAACTTTGTGATTTACAGATTGTTTATGTTGTTTATATGGAGAAACATAAAGAAAATATATATTGTACGGTTAACAAAATCTATATCCATCTATCTATACATATAATAAAAACGTAACTGGTCGATGTCTGTACATAGAAGATAAATGAGAAAAACTATTATTGGGGGCCTTTATTAACGCAGTAGAACCTAAAACAATGATTGTTAGAATTTTTTTGTCTGTTTGATTGAGTTTGTGCGCGCTAATCTCAGAAACGGTTTAACCGATTTGGCTACGATTTTCACTAATATATTGTGGTAAGTATCACTTAAAATTTAGTGTTTGTTTTACTTCAATTAGTTAATAAATAAAAAAGTTATATCAATTAAAAAAAAACGTATTATCGCTCGATAAAAATGCTAAAAATAACTGTTTAGTTGAATTGATTAAAGTTAACATAAAATTAAAAAAATTGACAGTTTCTCTAGTTTTGAACATCCCAATATATGTTGACCTCAGATCTATATGATAAATCATATTAAAATCGGGTCAGCTTGGGCTGGAAAATTGGTAGGTCCGGTGAAGCTGTAAAAGCCGCAGCGGCTTTAGGGCCCCTAAGGCTAACAGTGTAGTCAGATTAAAAAAAAGCTGGAAAATTGTCTGTTGATCACAACCACGCGAGCACGTCGAGTACCGTGCCAGTGCTTGGAATGGCAATTCATTCCGAAAAAAATTATTCGAATCGAATTCTGATGAATTGATTCCAAAAAAATAGAGTTTCGAAAGATCAATCTTTCAAAAATCGATCCACTAATCGAATTTTTACTAACAATAAAAAATACTTATTAAACAAAACTTAAAGGATACCACAACAATCGATCTTTTATTATTTTTACCATGCTGAAGTATCATTTATAGAGAAACACAGAAAGGTATAGAGAAAGAATTTGTTACAGGTATAGAGAAAAAGAATTCATTTCCAAAATTTATTATTATAAACTGTTGCCGTTGTTCTGCTGCTGGGTAATTTACTTTTATGAATCGTATTTTAATTGGTAAATGACACCATAGATAATAACAGTATAATTAAATTAATAATCCATACTAATATTATAAATGCGAAAAGTATCTCTGTCTATCCTGTCTGTTGCGTTTTCACGCCTAGACCGCTGAACCAGTATGGATGATTTTTGGTAAAGACATAGATTGGACTTTGGGAAAGGACAGGTTACTTTTTCTCGCGAAAATAAAACTGGAAGTGGTGAAATGAAGGACGAAAGTTCATATGAAGAACCGATCAAACCAATTTTGTAGAAATTTGGTATAGAGATATATTGGATCTTGGTAAAAGACATTGGCTACCTTATGTCGTGAAAATAAAACTTTAAGGGGTGAAATAGGGCATGAAAGTTTGTACGAATTTACCATAAAACCAATTTTGATGAATATAGAGATATAATGGACGTTGAAGAAAGATAAAACTTTGAATGAAAGTTTGAATAAACAACCCACTATTTCTCAATTTAGGGATATGAAAATTCATATTTATGCTTTTAGAAAGAAATAAAAATATTTCGGGTTGTTTTTAATAGTCATCCCGCAAGGCTGTAAAATAAGGGATGATTTACCTACTATACGATACACATAGAGTGATAAATCCATCTATGATTTTCTTTTAATTTGTCGTGTTCCGATATTAGTCGGTGTATATGCAATAATATAGCGGCATGGTGGGGATTGCGACCAATATACACATATTGTTTGTAACGGGTACACTTATAAGCTACGGAACCGATTTTAAAAATTCTTTCAACAATATAAAGCTACATTTTAAGCCTGTTACATAGATGATATTTCAATTTGAAAAATTAATTTAATCCTCATACAAATGTCGATAGTTTTACACAAAGTATAAAAAATTACCTTAAATA